>PVIA01000465.1:0-14182 GCA_004024845.1 Tonatia bakeri
AAAAAACTATGGTACATTTACACAATGGAATTCTATGCAGCAGAAAGAAAGAAGGAGCTCCTACCCTTTGCAACATCATGGATGCAATTGGCAAGCATTTTGTTAAGTGAAATAAGCCAGGCAGTGAAAGATAAATACCTTATGATTTCACCTTTAACAGGAACCTAAACAACAAAACAAAGAAACAAGCAAAATATAGTCAAAGACACTGCATTAGAAGACAGGCAGAAAGTGACCAGAGGAGAAAGAATAGGGAATTTCAGGGGCACAGGGGAAGGGTTTACAGGAACAAAGTTAAAAGACACATGGATAAAAACTAGGGGGAGGGTGGTAATGGGAGGGAAGTCGGGAGGGGGGTGGGTGGGCTTGATTGGGAGTAAAGGGGAGAAAACTGTACTTGAACAATCATTAAAATAAAATTGGAAAAAAGAAAAAAATGATTATCTTGCTGCTAATACTTAAAAAAAGTAAATGAGAACTTCTATAAGACACAATTATTAAAATCACAATACTGACAGGTAATTTATTTTAAACATCTGGTGTTTGACTAACAGGGTAAAATTATAATTCTAGAAAGAAGATAAACACCAGATTAAAAAGAAAAATAAATCCCAACACAAATTTGTTGGGTATTTTCTGTTAACACTGTATTCTCCCCAAAATACTTATTTATGTCCTTTAAAACATTCTGAGATACTCTGCATTTGGAGAACAAACAATGGGATCCATTCTGTTACCCTGTGCTGATTATTACATTGCTACTTAGTGTAAGGAGAGCTGTCCTTGGATTCTTGGTATTTTGTAGAAGGATCATTGAGAATGTTTTGTTTTATTCCTTACTGGAAACACATGTTGAGAGGAAAACCTTGTTTAGTTTGTTCTTGATACACATAACTATTACCAGGATCATACTCTTGTGGATAGCATGGATATGAGCACAGAGCTGCCTTGTTCAGTGCGGGGGCTCCACCAAGGGAGGGCAGCTTCTCTGCAGGAGACACAGCTACAATCCTCAATTCTTGTTCCTGACATTCTCTACAGCAGTGCCTGCCTTCTGGGGGTTTCTAGGCGTTGTTTTGTTTTACTATCTGGCAGCTGAGCTCTAGGGCACTTTCAAAAGTAAGGGCAACAAATTAACACAGCACTTCCTCTTTGGGGTTTGGAGGGAGGAAGAAGAACAAGTAAAGCAAATGACCAGGATGCTTAACTGTTTGGCATAATGCTTTTGGACTCTTTGCATTGTCCACCTACTTACTCCCTGTTCTTCCTTCCAGCCTCTAATTCATCCAGGGTGTCCCATGGAGGCCTTTTGCACATCCCAGTCTGGCCATATTTTTTCCCAGGCACTGGAAATGAAAAGACTTTCTGTTAGGTGGGATGGGATTTTAAGGATGGCCAGTAGGAGGATAAATGGAGAGATGGGCTGTGGGGTCAGTGAAGCTGTCTCAGAAATCTTGCCATAAGGCACAGAACATAAACCTAAACTATGGGTAGGAAGTTGTAAATCTTTCATTTCAGTGAAAGGATTGTAGTCTGCTTTTTCCAGCTCACAAGGAAGTCAACAGAAAAACATTTATCTTCTCTAACCTTGTAAAGCTGGTCCAAAAGCAGCCTGGTTGAAGGGGACAGAAATGTTGGGAAAGCAGTTAACTGCAAAGTCTGTTCTTGCAGGCAGCCCTCTGCAGGAGGGAACTCTGTCTGCATCCACACAAAAATGCCTTCATGGTCTGGCTCCATTTCTTTGGCTTGGAAGGGCTTTCTTCAGGGGGTTCTTGCAATTTCAATTGCCCTTGGCCCCCCTCCACTAAAGTTAACATTTTTCTGTCTCTGATAATGATGATCTGTAAACAGTCTCAGCCTCTCTGTTGCAACCCAGATTTGAGTTATACACTGTGATGCAAACAGAATTAAAAAAAAAAAATTGGTCCAGTATGTTCTTTGTGACATTTAGAATTCCTTTGAGAGGAATTTTCCAACTTAAAGGTCTTTTTCTTCCCCTCTCATAAGTATTTTATAAATCTTGCAGGAATGATTAATCACTTTTCTAAATAAAACATTTACTATTCAATGTCTAAATAAGGTATTTGAAATGCAAAGAGGTTTTCCTTTGGCTTGTCTTGAAATAAAACTTTTCTAAAAATTTCTTGGATGAAAGGATATGGACATTTTCCGGTTTAAATGTGCCACAAAGTTTGAGAAGATGGTGATAGAACGTACTCACCTGGTGACCTGGCTGGATGACTGCTCTGCATTTGTATTTTGTTAAATGAGTTGTAGGATATTAAGCCCGGGAGACCTTAGCACTGTTCCGAAGCATTCCATTAGATTTTCATTGCTAATGTAATTATGGACAGCTACAGAATAGCAAGTGTATATAAAGATGAATCATTCTATTTCTGAAGGCTTAATGGGCTTCTTGAAAAAAAAGGAAAGAGAAAAAAATATTGTGCCTATTAAGACCTTTCTTCTTCCTTCTCTCTGTTTCCCAGAATAGTGTATTTCCTTAGCCCCTCTTTCCTTCTTTATTTCTTTCTCATTTCCAAGTTTAGTCAGTAAAAAACTTCCAAACTGCCTCTCTTCACAACTGTGGAACATACCTAGCAGCTTCTCCTTGTGCAAGAAAAGATGGCATAGATATCGTTAAATTTTATCAGCAATAATCAAAGTACAAGGTGAATCTTATTCAGAGAGTTAGAAAGTTATGATTCTGGTGACCCCTGATTCAAATATTAATATGATTTTGATAGGTGGGAACAAAGCTCAGGAGGAGACTAGGCCATGAACAAGCACATGGACCTTATAATTATTGTTTTCTGTGTGTTCTTGAGAAATTGAAAGTTTGGATAATTTAATGTACTAGTCCTCACCTGGGTTGTTTTGCCCACCCTCTCCCTGGGAGATATTTGCAATGTCTGGAGACATTTTTGGTTGTTACAAATGGAGCACAGGCTGCTACTGGTGTCTAGTGGGTAGAGGCCAGAGATGCTGATGAGCATCCTATGGCACCGAGGCCAGCACCAAATGAAACTTATTTGTCCCTGCATTTCAATATTTCTGCTTTTGGGAAATCCTAACTTAATTTAATTCATCATTGTTTGAAGATGAAATCTCAAGATAAGCAAATGAACATAAAAAAACCTAAGTCTTCTATAATTTTCAGCAATTCTTCTTTTTTTCATTTCATTTTCATTTTTTTTTTTTTTTAAGATCTGGTCTGTGATCTACTACTATTGAGCTATCCACAATCCCACTATATGTAATTTTAAAACTCTGCACCTTAGTACTTTTTTTCTCTTTCTTTATTCACATTTAAAGATATTCAAGAATTTTCTTACATGCCACTCCTCCTAGGTGAAGTTTTCTGGAAGAGTGTCTCCTTAGGACTCTTTTAGGCAGGACAAATCATGTTCTACATGACCACAGTATGAGGCTCCATTATTTACTCTTCATGTTCTATTGTTTGTTCACATTCAAGCACCTTGCCAAGACTGTGAGCATGTGATAGCACAAGCTGGATTCTACTCATCTTAAAAACCCTGACAGTCTAACCCTCAGTATCCTTCAATAAATGTAGTTGGACAAATGCCTTTATGAATGGAAGTCTCAGAGAAGAAGCATGCCTGGGTTAACCCCTCCCTTATTTATGTTTTGTTAATCTTTTGAATATTTTTGTGACATACAAACTTTTTTCAATAACTCATGATATTATTTTCTCATCCGAAGTGCTTTTGTGAGCTTCATTACTGGTATATGCATTGCTTTCAAAAGAGTTACTATCACTATTTCCTGATGTCTCCCAAGTATCTCAAACCATCCCTAACTTACTTCTATTTTTTCCTTCCTTAATTTGCACCCCCCCCGATACCCTAAATCGAGACAGATATAGAAAAATGAGGGTCATGAAGGACTCTTACTCTCTCTTTCAAGCCCCATCAATGACTAAGCTCTAGTCACTTCCAAATAACTTCCAAATTCTCTTCTCATTTCCATGATGCTTCTTTAATTTTGAACTCTACCTCATCATCCATGCCACACCCAGAAATTTTTTTTACATGAAAATTTCTCCTTTTCTCTGGTTAAATTATTCAATGATCCCATGGCTCCTCATCACCTGTGGATAAAATCCACATTCTATAGATTGGTGCTATAAGATCCTCTGTGATATTATTCCATAATGTTATCTTTCCAGACTCATCTCATCTCATCTCACACCATCGTGTGTGCTCCCAGAACACCAAACACCTTGTGGTTTCTTAAAGTACTACACTTTGTCGAAAGCCTTCATCTCCATTGTTTCCTTTGCCTAGAAGCACCTTATCTTATCTCCCACACCCTTTTGTCATCTACTCATTGTTATCCACCAAGCTGTCTCTCCTGAAATTATTCACTATCATCTTTAAGTTTATTTTCTCTTTAAGTTTAAGATTATTTTCTTGTTCCTGGGTTCCTAGCTCATTCTGATTCTTTCTAGTACAGCCCTGTCTTCACAGTATTGTCAGTGTGCATATTCCCTATTGAACTGTGAGCCCTTCAAAGGAGAAGAATGCATGGCCTCTCTTCCTCTCTCTCTAGTGCTTAGTGCTTATTATAGAGTCCAACAGAGAGAAGTCAGTAAACACAGAACCTTGTAGCAGGGAGCAGTCAGTAAACACATGTTTAGTTAAACTGAATCTCAGATGAGGAGTCCAAGGGGATACATCTGGAAGCGATGTGGTTGTAACATGTTCAGCTTACCTTTCATGTACCAATGTTATTTAGAAGGACTACAACTCAATTGTCTCCCTGAAGTATGAGGCTTTAGTCTCTTGGTTTGTCTGCCTTATTGGATATTTCTAGTTTCCATTCCCATGTTTGTAATTTAACTATTCAAACTCATAAAAATTCCATTCAATTACTTCACTGAATGGAATTTAGTTTGGCCTTTAGAAAGCTCTCCTAACTCTTTCCAGCCACTAGGTTATCATTTAGTCAGAGTATTGTGGTTGGAGAATGAACATGGAAGTGATGGTGGTCTATGACGATATTGCAGGAAGCACATAAATTACAGGAGCAATACCCAAGTGTACAACATGAGGGAAAGGATAACTGGGTGTTAGGTGAGGTCCAACAATGAGATAATTCAAGTCTAGTTTCCAGGTTTCAGCTACTGCAAGAGTTTTAAAGATTTAAAAATAGGTATAATATGTTCCCTGTCACATTCCCAGACATGCAAGGGCTCCTCTGTCACATTCTCAGACTCTGTGGGTACTACAAGACATATAAAACAGAGAAGGGATTTTTAAGTTTAGGTCTGGGCAAAATTGAAGCGTGAACTGATGTTCCGCCTTCCAAAAGGAGAAAAGAAACACCTAAAAACAAAATCACATTAACTCTACATTCTTGCAGGCATAGCTGAGTTTAATATTAATATTGTCACATCAATTTTATTTCCTCTTGTCCTGAAAATGAAGTAGAGGGAAACAGCGGAAATGAAGTTTAGGAAGGTGGACACATGACTTATAGTTTATATTTTATGGAAAAATATAGAATGTAGAGCCTTTCTGGAAAAAAATTCTGAAGACTGAATTGGATTATTATAAATGTTGTACATAGGTACAATTGATACTTCTTAAAACAGAAGTCAAGTAGTGTTCACCATCTGAAAAGTATTTACCAGAGATGTTAAACGTAATGATGATTAGAAGTTTTCTCAATTACATTTTTTAAAAAAGTAAATGTAACTTGGTTTGTTATTCATACTCAGCTGAAGATATCCAGCCCTGTTGTATGAAAAATAGAGACATTTATTGAAGAAGATACAAGATACAAGAAACATTGTACATAGAACAGTGAGGCCTCAGTCCCCTTCAAAGTAGGCACCTTGGCACCTCACACAGTTCTCCCAATCACCATCAGCTGCCCCATTGTATTTTCCTGAGTATCACTGATGGTCTGAAAACTCTTCCCTTTCAAAGGTGATTTTAGTTTTGGGAAAAGCCATAAGTTTTATGGCACCAAATGTGGGCTTTAGTGGGTCTAAGGCACATGGACAATTTGATGTTTTGCCAAAAAACTCTGCATGAGACGTGAAGTGTGAGCAACCACGTTGTTGTGATGAAGCTGCCAATTGCCAGATGCCCGTAGCTGTGGGCTTCTGAATTATCTGAATAGTTTCTGTGAAGGAATGTTCAAGTTTAATACAAAATTTGATACAGATTCATTGCTCCATTTTCTCAGTCATTTTGAATGTGCCCACCACACAGTACACAAACTCACTCAATGTCATCTACCACCCCCACTGACTAGCACAGTGAAGTCACCATAGTTCATGCATGTGCATTCCAGTCCACTTTCCTTGGCTGCCAGGTTACATCGATGTCATGGAAACTATACTTGTTGTATTAACAATGACTGGGCTTTTTCTGGACAGGCCTCATATGTTAGACCCAAACTGCACAAACTGAACAAATTTAGAAAAAAAGAAACTAAAGATCTTTTATGTGCTATTTTGTTGATATGGTTTTAACTTCAAATGTTGAATATTTTATTCAGCTTTTTTCTTAACTTTGCTACTAAACAGAATGAGTAGTATCACCTGAAATATCACTTATTTATCAGGAAAACTGTGCATATTATTAATAATTATTTGATAAAAAAGATGTAAGGCAAGTTCTGCTGAAGGGAAATTGCAAAAGGAATTCCCTTTTGCTGGTTTGTGAAAATGTGTGGAAGTCAAACAGAAAACTTTTAGAGTGAAAAGCTTAATTTGGTTTACTTTAAATGACTTTATTAAAAAAGATGAAGTGGAGAAATTTTCTGTAACAATGATAGAAACTTGATGGGCAGCTCAGCTAGAGCTTTGAGCTTTGGTTGTCTCATGCATGAAATGAGCTTGCATTAACCATGTATAATTTTCCTGGGCTTTAAAATTCAGTGATTCTGTTATCTTCTTAATTACCTAAAAGAAAGTTGATTTAAAAAACATACAATGCTATAAAGGAGGTGTCATAACACCTTGCTTTTCAAAATGAAAATTATTAAATGTCAAGTCATATTTAATTTATTCTTATCTTGCTTTTGTTGTCAAGAGATTTTTTTTTAAATGTATTTACAGTTTTACAGATTAAACTGCTTAAGGAGGTAACAAAACACATGTTTTGCCTAAGTCATGGAAGTTTGGGTATTAAAATCAATGTCTAGTTTAAGCTGAGGCTGAAGATGGCCATTATAGAATGAGCTCTGGAGAAACAGGAAATCTAAATTTTATCCAAAAGTGCAATTCTTATCAATTTTTCTTTGACAGATGTTTGTGGTATACATTTAAAAGTATTAAATGATTTAGGAAAAAGGATCTCTCAGCACTACCAACCACAAATGGCTCTTGATATCCATTTAAAACATATTTGTGTTGCAAAATAGACACTTTGAACTGATGTTGGTGGAAGAGCCTCACTTTTCTCTAACATCATTGTGTTTTCTACCTGTTCTTTATTATTTATGGTTAGAAGTCAGCTTTCACGGATGTTGTCAACATGATTTTGAATTCTTTTTCCCTCAAAGTTTGGAAGTCTTGAGATGTTAAATTAATATTCTACTTTCAGTGCATCATAAAAAAATATAAAAATTACAAACTGGTACTACTGCTTGAAAAGTTTATGACCTAAAAATTAAAGAGTTAAAAAATATATAGTTTTTAAAATTATATATCCATGAAAATTCACCAAGACACTAATCTTCTTCCTAAACATTATAACTGTTGTTGTACAATCACTTATTTACAAATCCAAACCCCCAAAAGGTCTAAAAATGTGTGTGTGTGTGTGTGTGTGTGTGTGTGTGTAGATATGTGACAAACTGATTTGGTGGCAAAACATGATCTGAACTGACATAAATCTCTTTGTAATGTTTCTTTACTTAAAATTAGAAGGACTATTGCACTGTAAATATATGAATATTGTTAAGTATAGCTGCTTCCCAAGGTCTACTGGGGATTTTATATAAGAGCATTACATATACTGTGTTATCTTTCTAAAATGTGAAAAAGTCTGACTTTTGAAACACATTCGGCCCCAAAGATTTTAGATAAGGTTTTCCATATTCTGGGATATGCTGTAGAATGTTGTGTGTTACCAATGTTTCCTCAGTATAAGTTCTCATTCCACATGTTCTTTTAGAAGCTTACCACTCTCTCACTAACAGGAGGGTCCAATTCCTTTTCCTTGAACTTTGGAATGCTTGTGGCTTGCTTATAATCAACAGACTGTGGCATTAGTGATGTTATGTGATTTCTGAGGCTAGACTTAAAAATGCCATAAAATTTCCTTGTTCACATGGGACATTTATTCTTGCAATTCAGACACCATATTGTGAGGAAGCCCAAGAAGCCTGTGAAAAGGCCCATAGGGGTTCCCTGCTCTATAATCATAGCTGAATTCTCAGCCAGTATCCAGGACCACTGTGTTGTCCATATGAGTAAGCGATCTTGAAAGTCAACTCTCCAGTCCCCAGCTGAGTGGCTTAGCTGATACTGTGCTTAGTCCTACTCAAATTTTAGATTCATCATATTGAAATCATTAATGAGCATATAAATAATTTTTGTTGTTTGAAGTCACTAAGTTTTGGGATAGTTCGCTATGCAGCAGTAGAACCTACCTTGAAAGCACTTCAGTTGCGGTAGGGAAACCATGCATCGAAGGAGCACGAACGATCTTACATGGAGAGACCTCACAGGGAAGCTCTGAGACTACATTTAGAAAAATAGATGCCAACTACTCACCTGCTCCAGCCGTAGCCAGCCATTGACTACAACCACATGAGAGACACTGAGTCGGAACTTCCCATTCAAACTCTTCCAGAGTTCCTGATCTACAGAATCCAAAAAGGAACAACTACGAACTTTAAGAAATGGAAGAGGCAACATTGTGAAACCCATTTGTAAAGAAGGTCAAACTGACTCAGTGATCTGTGGTTACATGTTCTGAGATTTTCTTATTCTGACCATTCTCAAAGGGAATAGCCCTGCACAAATTATGTACCAGTGTGTATCTATGTACACAGGCAGGACTATTCAGAGTATACAGGATGTAAGGGAATGGAGAGAGGAGAGTGATTTTTCTTCTCTGGGGCAGTTGTAAATATTTTGTAGAACAAGTAATAGTTAAACTGATGGGTGGTTAGGAGTTTTTTGGGATTTTTTGCAGGTTACACAGTGTATTTGTACATGTTGTGTCTATGTGACCAGAGGGAAATAGGGAAAGAGACAGAAACAATTGTAAGAATAATTACTTAGATTTTCTTTACTAATTACTTAGTGGCTTCATTCTTGGTTTCTTTCCTTTTTGTTCTCCTAATAAATTTTGTAGAAAACAGATTTCCTTGAGATAATCCCATTCAAGATAGTATTTGTTGTGAAACTTGGCTTCAAAAGAGCCTTGACTGTGGCAATTCTTTTGTTCAGTGACTACCTGATAACAGGTGCTGTGATATTCATGTACCATGTGTCAATTTAATTCTGGCAAATGCTGTTTGAATTAGATATAGTTAGTCCCATTTTGAAATAAGGAAGTTGAGACTAAATAACTTGTTAAAGTCACAAAGAAGGAAAGTGACAGAGCCTGTATTCAAAATATATACTCTAACCCTTCACTGTACAATGGCCAGAGTGTTTGATCTTATTATCTTTATAGCTCACCTGGTGTTTATACATATATGGTATCTATAATTTTATATGTGAATCTGTTCTATCTCCATAAATTCTGAAAAAGGCACAATTTGTATTTTTTATTTTCTTATTGTTTGGAGCTGGCATTGTACTTTTTCTAGAATAGATGTTTTGTTAATATTTAATTGACTCAGTAAAAATAAGAAAAAAAGAACTAATGGAAGATGAAAAGTTTTGAAGGATGATTAAGACTTGACTGAAAATGAAAAAGAGATATGTTTCTTCTGTTTCTTTCTGTGGGAGGGAGGAAGCAAGGCTGTGACCTTTGTGTGTGTTGAACTTTGCAGCGTCTCTATACGAGGCCGGAGGTCTGGAAGGCCCCCTGGAAGAATTGTTTATCTTCGTATTACTGTTATTTTCTGAGACAAAATAGGCATTTGAAAACAATTTGTGAATTCTTTGCAGATGAGTGGATTCAATATTACTTTCTTTAAAAGATTCTAGCCTTGGTAAAGCTGAATTTCCCTTAACTGCTATAAATTTTTTGTTTGTGCACTGGTATTGTATATGTATTATTTAATTTTTTTCTTTGCCTCAGACACTTTTGTTCCCTTCTTGTTATTACAATAAAGGTGACAACAACAACAAATCTGAGATTTAATTGACCAACATCTTTTGGAATATAGAGAAATTAGATCAGATATATATTCTATCATGTAATTTAGATTGAGTGTTTCTTAAATCTTTCATCATCATAGTATCTCTCAGTTTAGCCTAACATGCCATAAATGTTATGGTTGAATCATATAATGATAAATTTTAGTATTTGAAGAAGGAAAACAAGCATGCAGAGTGGGGTCTGGGAGATAAAATAAAATAAAATAAAATAAAATAAAATAAATCCCTCTCCAGCTGAATCATGCTGCCTAGCCAGGGCTAAAAACCAGTGTTCAGTGCTTTTATTTTACGGATGAAATGACTGAGTCAGAGAAAATATTGGTAAAATGTCATTTGGGTTCCAGAAGGAATGCATAAAACTAAAAATAAATTTGAAAATTCCTTAATAAGAATGATTTATTTTGTAATATATTTAGTAATAATGCTTTTAGTTGCAAATGACCAAAGCCAACTGAAAACAACACATAAATAAAAGCAAATCGGTTGGCTTATAGAATTCAGAAAAGTGTTGAATACCAGACCGTGAAAAGGGCAAGTATGCAACTGGGCATTAGGCACATTCCACACCAGGGATTCAAGTGCTACCATCCCTGTCTGTTGTTAAACTTTATTCTCTCCCATTGAAGAGCCAATTTATCCACATGGCAGAACATGTGGTTGCCAATGATTTCCAAATTTTGCACTTCATCATTTAAGACACTAGGAAGAAAATGACCTCAAGTTTTCCCTAGAGCCGAATAAAAATATCTTACAGGTCTGTGATGGGAAGTCCTAGACTTGCAAGGTATGTTAATTACTCAACAATTTTTTGGCTCATTTCTTAATAGTACACGGAACCATACTTTGTGGTAACAAACTATATAAAAAATCCTAAAGAAAGAATTCAACTTGAGTTGGGCACAAATTCTGACTCAAATTGGACATGGGGACAGTGTCACACTGACTGAAAGAAGTATGTTCAAATAATCAAATTGATGGGAAAAGAGTCAGCTTTCAGACAAGAGTACTTGGCGAACCACCTGGGGTACTTGTAAAATAATCAGTTAGTTAATTTGGGGAAATTGATGAAAATATTTATTATCTTTTTACTGAAACATCTTTACATGAAGTACAAGATAAGTTTTTTTCTTGGGAATCATTTAATTTCTCTAGAGTAGAACCTTTCAACCTTCCAGAGGGATGGCCCGAGGACCCCACAGCTCAACATGCAGACTTTTACCTGCTCTCCTTGCATTTAGTTCTGTGACTAACTTCTGTGCTACATGAAGTCTGTGTTTCCAGTTTAAAACATTCTGATTCAGCTTCTCCTGGTAATATGTCTCTCCTCTGGCACAGGGGTAGAAGGAGATGAAATCTTTTTGTAAAGTTGGGATGGGAATGTGCAGAAGTTAACACAGTCAGCAGGCCTGAAGCTACTGTCTTCAGAAGGTTGCATGTTGGCTCTTGGCTTTCGAAAGTTCCCTTTGTTACTAACCAATAAGGTTATTTTGCTATGCCTAGGCTGTTTGTACAAATGCTATGATGTATGGTCACTATCTGCTGTTCTGGGAGCCTGGAACATTTGTAGTTGCTAGGCATAGGGTGCTCACATGACAGCCCCCCACTAAAACTCCTAAATTATTTCCAACAGGATTCTCTGGGCAGAAATCTCTCACGTGTGTTGCTGCATTTTCCCTGCAGGAAGGAATGTGAGTTCTGTGTGACAGGGGAGGGAGACACTATAGGAAGCGAGAATTGATTCCTTCAGGATCCACCTGTGTCTTCTCCCTTACTGATCCTTCTTGTATCATTGTGATTAATCTTGTCTATGAGCACAATCATATGCTGAGTCCTGTGATTCCTTCTAGCGAATCTTTTGAATTTTCAGTGGTCTTGGGACACTTGAAACAAGAAACTTCTTTTCCAGGTTCATGGTTTTCCTAAATTCTGAACCTGTCTTCAATATCTCCATTCAATATCACTTTCCATGGCCTTACATTATAATCCACCTGCTTTTCTTTTTCCAAAATTTGGTTGGAATCTTTTCTCACCATGTCCCCTTTCAAATTCTCTTTGTCCATGTGGACTAATACAATGTTTCATTGCTGTATTATAATCTTAGTACAGGTTTGTATAAAGAAGGATAAATCAAGTGTGGCAATCTGTTATGTTTATGTGGAATCTCCTATTCTATATGTGAGATTTTTTCTTTTTCGTTATCCTAGTCACTTTTTAAAGAACACAAATTCTTTATATTTTGATTTCCTAATATTTGTCCTATAAATTATCTCTAATCATTTTTATCTCTTTCTACTTATTTTCATTTTGTGTAATTTTTCTGGTTACTTTTCCATAGCACTATCAGCATCTTCTGTATATTAATGGTTCTAATTTATAAATTATTCATTGGTATTATTTTTCTCCATAATTTTTATTGGTTGTACCTATAATTTTTAAGATAAAATATCATCCTAATGCCTTCTTAACTCATCTTTCAGAATGTTTTATAGAATTAATGTTTTCTCAACAGTCCTTGAAAGTGCAGACACATGTTTAATGTTTTTATTTTATATACAGTGATTTTTAAAAGTTGCTTCTCATTTCTGACATCTCTATTTATTTTATTTTTATCTTTTTAATAACTGTAATCTTTTTGCCAAAGTTTCAAGTTATAATATTTTTCTTTCTATTCATCTTGGAATTCATGGTTATTTCCTCATCTGTTATTTTCTCCAGAGTAGTGTTAATAATTTCCTTGACTTTGTTATTTGTTTTCTTGTGCATTGTAAAAACATTTCTTTTGGAGCTTGAGATTGAATATTGATAATTTACATTTTCTTTATCAGTCAAGAGTGTTAATATGACACCACAGTGAGCTACAGTATGATGTTTTTGTTTTATTTTGTTCTGTGTTGTTCCTTTTTTTTTTTTGCCTGATTTTTCTTTAGGTTGGTTGAGATTTTGTGTTGGGGTAAAATGTCAGCAAATTGTGGAACTTAAATTTTGTTTCTGGGTGAGCCAGCACTTTGGTGAGAATACAGTTTAGAAAAAGAGTGTAATTGGCATTTTGTTCCTTATGTCAGCACATACTTTTATTCTCTCAAGTTATTGCTATTCTACGACCCAAGCTGGCTTTTGGAATATTCTCTCCCATCTCACATAATGCACATTTACCTTCACACCCACCACTTGTTGGTTAAAAAGTGAGATTAGAGAAAAAACAATGGTAATGTGTGTGCCCCTGCTCTTTCCTCCAATCTCACTCCCACAGATGATTGGTAGACATGGGAAATGTGCTCCAGCTTAGGGATTTCCCTTCTCTCCTGTCTGTATAGTGTCCAAGGCTTGTGATACATGTTCGGGAATATTACTGGGCATTTGTTTCTATATTTTCCACCATAGTATACCATATCTTTAAGAACTTCCTTCAATTTCAACCAAATTATATCTTTCTCATTATATTTTTCTCTTTGATGAATCTTACATGAGTTATGAGTTACTCTTCTTTGAGTATAAATTACATGTTTCCTCTATTATTTATTACATATTATTTTGAATTTTTTCAATGTATATCAGTTTTTTCATCTTTCAGAAGCCTCTTAAACAATAAACCCCTCAGATTGATAATATATGAACTTCTAGCTTTAATGGAAACTCTGCATAGGTTTAATAAAATAAAATGACCCCAAATATGGGGATGCTGCATCATCATCATGTATAGTGATTTAGAAAAGTTATTCTGTCTTCACTGTGGTAGGAGAATTGTGGGAATCAGTGGTGCAACTAGAAAAAAATATTTCCCCTCTGGGTTGATAAAACACTAGTCAAAGAGCAAGGTTTGGAGAGTGAAGCAAGGAGGATTTTGGTTTTCACTCAGGCTTCTTG